>BHFT01021253.1:0-25576 GCA_004320025.1 Laticauda laticaudata
CTCCAAATATCTTAAACTGATTGGCTGAATAGGCCGTTCTCAGATTGGTCAGTTAAGCGCCATTCCGATTGGCCTGCATGATGGTGGGAACACTTGAACAACTGTCATTGGCCACAATCCGTGAGCAAGCTGCTATAAGAAGGCCTGCCGCGGCTTGGGTAAATGTTCCGTTACAAGTCACTATATTGTTTTAATAAAAAGCTGTTTGTTGGAACTCAGTCTCGCGCACCTTATTTCCAAACGGAACAGTTAAGACATTCAAATTTTTTCCAGTGAAATAAACAAAGGCCAAGAAGACTTAGTACACATTGTACATCGTACACATTCCCAGTGCAATAATTTAAGTGTCATCTTCAACCATGAATAGCCATGTTAGAAAGGTTTTCTGAATCTTTTACAGTTGTAATTGGTAATATTCTTGTTTCTTTTCCTCCCTTAAAATGTTACTAGCAAATGCTTCCCCTACTTAGTTTCTGCATGAGGACATGGGTAAAAGCATGAGAACAAATCTTGGCAATCCATTTTTTTTCAAAAACACCTACAGAGTTTCATTATCCATGTCGAACTGTGATTTTGCTCATCTGTATTGTATATTTCATCCCACTGATTTACAAATAACCCTCATCTGTTGTCTAACATTTAGTAGCTAGTTGCTGGGAACCGTAAAAAAAAAAATCACCCTTCCAACAACCTTCTTTCAGATGAGTGGAATTTGGTTATTCTATTCATAACAACATTGCAAAGCAGAATATTCAGAACCATTTTGTGTTTATTTAACTTGCCCACATTAATGAATAATGCTTTGCAAACTTTCTGGCTGGATATAATGTGTGAAGTGATTCTAGTTTGCATTACCTCATAAGACTTCCATGTGATTCATAATTTCTCTTCCTTCTCTTGAAATATTGCCTCGTATTATTTAAATGTTAAAAGTACCATATTTTCTTTAGCAGATGGAGGAAAGCAGGGAAGTTGCAGATAATTAGAAGCAGAAGTGATTTTATTACTTGTACATCTTGCTTTTCTATTTTTTCCTTAAATCAACCTTTGGGGGGAACCTTATTCATTCTAATACCATACAACAACATGATGAGAACAAACTATAACTGAGATAATCCCAAAGATAAAGTACCTTAGATCAGTAGTGGGATTCAATTTTTTTTTTCCATTGGTTCTGTGGGTTTAGCTTGGTGGGCGTGGCAGGGGAAGTTTACTGCAAAATCCCCATTCCCTCCCCACCCCACTAACCTGCTTTCCAGCTCCATTCTCCTGTGCAGGGCAACAAGATCAGCTGGGACTCAGGAGGCAGAGAATAGATGGGGACAGGGCCAGTCAGAGGTGGTATTTGCCAGTTCTCCAAATTACTCAACATTTCCACTACCGGTTCTCCAGAACTGGTCAGAACCTGCTGAATACCACTTCTGCCTTAGATCCATTCTTGCCCTTGTTCAGTGATTCTTCAAGCAGATGCCTTTCTTTCAATATCCTTCATGAAGAAGGATCTACCTCCATCCAAGATACAGGTACTCCTGGACTTACAACCATGTATTTAGTGACCGTTTGAAGTTACAACAGCATTGAAAAATGTGACTTATGACCATTGTTCACACTTATGACCATTGCAGCATCCCCATGGTCATGTGATTTACACTTAGATGCTTGACAACTGGTACATATTTATGATTGTTGCAATGTCCCAAGGCCATGTGACCATCTTTTGTGACCTTCTGAAAGCAAAGTCAGTGGAGAAGCCGTATTCACTTAACAACTCTGTTACTAACAACAGCAGTGATCAACTTAACAAATAAATGGGGCAAAACTCACTTAACAAAATTTTGGGCTCAATTGTGGTTGTATGTCGAGGACTACCTGTACATAGTAAGTAGTACTAATGAAGAATTAATAATCTGAAGAGAATTTTTCTGGTTAAACCTGATCTTTTATCATTCGTCTTCATTGATTCAGAGCCTTACTTTTAAACTACAATCTTTGAAGCAGGTTCTGACCAGTTCTGGAGAACCGGTAGCGGAAATTTTGAGCAGTTTGGAATACCACCTCTGACTGGCCCTGCACCCATCTATTCTCTGCCTCCTGAGTCCCAGCTGCTTGGCTGGGTCGTCTTGTTGCCCTGCACAGAACAGAGGTAGAAAGCAGGTTAGTGGGGTTTGGAAGGAATGGGGATTTTGCAGTATCCTTCCCCTGCCACGCCCACCAAGCCACACCCAACAAACAATGCCATGCTCACCAAGCCGTGTCCACAGAACCAATAGTAAAAATTTTTGAATCCCACCACTGCTCTGAAGATATCTATCATATTGCTCTTAAGTCACCTCTTTTCCAAGTTATATTTTAATTATTCATGACCAAGTATGATCTCCACATTGCTTATCAATATTATTGCTCCCTGGACATTGTCTAGTTCAGCAATATTGGACATACTCTTAGAGATGAATTCTGACCAAGGCAAACGAGATCAATATCATTATTTGTGATCTGGACACAGAATTATTTTGATGCAGACTTGAATTTCAATAACTTTTCAGCCACAGTAACTATTGCTGAGTAAGGTTTTGCTAGTGGTCTTCTTAAGCTCCTAAATCCTTTTTCATACGTTCTGGCTGTGCTCAGGAAGAGTGACTTTTCTGTGGTGGAACCCACCCTAAGGAACTTCATCACTTCCTCCAAGTGATAAGATTTGCCCTCTGACCCTGCTGGCATTTTGCAAGATAGTGAAAACCTGGCTGCGTTATCAAGCCCGGGATCCTGATGGTATAAGTGGAGCCCATTTCTTTGTGTTCTCCCTGCTGTTGTTTTTATGTTGTTTTTGTTTTTTTTCAAATTGGGTGCTTTTTTAAAAATCAAAAAACATTTTTATATTCTGTTTTTAACAGCTGGTTTCTCAGAATCATGCCTATGAGATGGGTGACCCTATAAATACATTAAATAAATATGTAAATACTTCTGTAGCAACTTCAGTGCAATGGATTTTCCCCCTACACATTGCAGTTATTCTGCTGAAATTTATTTCCATTCAATCTTTTCAGCTTGGGACATAGTGCATATTAACCATTGAAAAACAATTTACAAATGGAAATGCCACTTGAATGATAAACAATTGGATATTAGTATTTCACTTATTGTAGATCTTTCATTTTGAGGCAAAAACTAGACATTAATTCAGATTCAGGGTCACCTCCAAAAGCAACAGTTCCATGTCCAAGGCTTTTTCCTTCTCTTTTCTCCATAATATATAGAGTTCTCTCAACTTTGGCAACTTTCAACTATGTGGACTTCAACTCCCAGAATTCCCCATCCCTGCATATTTCTATATCCATGCCTTTTTACTTTTCCTAAAGTTAAGACTCTGTATCTGTCCTTTGAAATTCATCTTGCTGGCCCATTATTCCAAACCAGTCTGATCTTTTCTGATAGGATAGCCAGATTAGATTGGCCTGACATGATTTATTATTGAGAAATGCCATTGGTTCCTGGAAAGCAGTGGATTCTTTTCTAAATGCTTAATCAACTGCTGGTCTAGTAGTGATATCAAGCTAACTAGTTTGTGTTCATTTGTATCCTCTTTCCCCCTTCTTTGAAGCCAGAAGTGACACTGACCATTTTCCAGTTCCCTGGCAATATAGCCATTTTCCATGACTTGTTAAATATTAAAAAAGAGGCTATGAAATGACTCTTCAAGAGTCTTTGGTTAAGTAATTGGTCTGGTTATGGAAGCTTAAATTTGTTTTTGAGATTCTCAACTGCTCTGTGACCATCAAACTGCCTTAGCTTGAGTTGTCATTCCTGTAATGCTATTAGTTGCTTATCATTTCATGCTAAACTATCCTGCTGAGCTTAGATTCTTCCATGTGGAGTAAGGACTGTAACCAGTCCACATCAACCCTAAAATCTTCTGGCATTCAATGAAGTCTAGAGACTATTTGTCTATAGAAATCCCAAGGCCCTCTTGTTGCACAATATATATCTTATATTATTGAGATGGGAACATTGGGATGAACAAAAGTCTATTCAAGTAAACTACAATGCTCCTTTCCTCATTGTTCTATATATTTCTTAAAATCTACTCAGCATTTCATCATCGCAGTTATCATTTTGCAACCCACATCTGTTTCAAATTCATGAGCTCTTTGTTTGCATAGCTACTGTATTTATAAACTGAATACCTTCAATATGAACTTGCTATAAAAAAAACTTAGTTTGAACTATAATAAATATTTGCAAAACCACAATAAATGAATATTGGCATAGTGAGATTATAGATTTCCAGATCTATATTCTCACAAAGACAGAATAACTTCATTTTGTCAATTGTTCTGCTTGGGTCCATCTGATTGAATCATCTATTTGCTAGCTATAGTTGTGTGTTCTTTTATTTGAAAGTTGTGTGGGTTTGTGTTTCTGGTAGCAAAAGCAATACATTCATACATTCCTTCAATTTATATGGCCACTCATGGCCACCCACTTGCCAACCAACATTGGGATTAAAAACATCACAGTAAGGGGAAAAAAGCAGTCAAACACATTATGCCAAACACATTAACAAACATACCACATAATTAAAACAAGCTCAAAATAACATCCTATTCAATGCCTGGGAGAAGAAGCATTTCTTCAAGACATTCCTAAAAGCCAGCTGGGTTGGGCCCAAACCAATATGAAGTGGAGATTGTTTCACCAGGCAATGCAGCTGTAGAGTAGGCATGCTTCCTGGGTTCCATAAGACGACACTGTTTAATTGATGGGATATGGAGCAAGCCAACTCCGTCTGATCTTGTACTTCTTTCGGTACTTAAGGTATAAGATTCCAAGAACATGTCTCCTCCTCCCTGACAGTAAAAATTTCAGTCAACTCAGTGATGAATATTTGATAATTCACAATTTGTTGTCCTTTCATGACATGAGAAACACAACTTGGAATGGGTCCTTTAAAAGTACATAAGTTGGATGACTAGAAAGCATTTTACTTAGTGGAGTTCAATAATGGCATTGCCAAGTTTCAGAATCATCAGGAGTCAGGCAAATAATAATCTTAACAGCTCCTAGGTCCTTGGTTAGACTTGAAATTTTAAGTTTTTACCAGACTGTGAATCGAATTGAAGATTAAACCAATAATAATACTAATACTTATAACAATAACAGCAACAGTTTCATCTTCATCAATATCTATAACACTGTCAAACATCCAGATTTGCCTATCCCAGGTCCTTGGTCAGAACTTGATAGGTAGACAAAAATGTCAAACCTCGACTGGACATCTGCTGACTGCGCAATTAATATTAACATTAACATTAACAATAACAATAACATTAACAACAGTATTAAAATAAACAATAATAATAAAATAAAAATAAAATAAAATAAAATAAAAATAATAATAATCTTGGTTGATAACTAGGATGCAACCGGTATCAACCATTAGAGCCAGTCAATGATATTTGTGATACCTTTTTAAATGTTCAGTTGACTGAGTTTCATGTTTAATGAATAAAAGTTTATAATAACAACAACAGCAGCAGCAACAACAAGAACAATATCCAATGCTAAATTAATCCACTGGTCATTATGTAAAAATACCTCTTACCTATATCCAAAAAGTCATGGGAACATAAAGTGGAAAAAGTTGTTGAAAATGAGAAGGTGAAGATCTTGTGGGACTTTCAAATACAGACGGATCATCATTTGGAACACAACACACCAGGTATCAGTAATTGAAAACCAAAGCGTACAATTTATTGATATTGCTGTACCAGGAGACGCCAGAACTGAAGAAAAATAACTGAAAAAAGTCACAAAATATTGCAACCTCACCATTGAAACTACACAATTATGGATGAAAATGTAACAGTGACACCCATTGTCATTGGGACACTTGGTACCATGTCCATGAATTTTACAAAATACATCAAGAAATTGCAGCTTTCTGCAATAACACCAGTGCAAAAAAACTGCACTACTCAGAATATTGTACATTTTAAGATACTTAGTTGATTCCTAGAATGCTGGCAGCAATCCATATCAACCATCAGTGTCAGTCAATGATATTTGTGATATATTTTTAAATGTTCAGTTGACTAAGTTTCATGTTTAATGAATTAAAGAGATAATAGTAATAGTAGTGGCAGTAATAGGTGCTTGGATGCAAACCCAAAACATCTAGAGTACCACTTGTATAACATCGGCACTGACAAAATCATCATCAGTCAATTTCTAAAAGGCAGCTTTTGCTGGAACAGCTTACATCCTGTGACAGTACATTTAACACCATCAAACAACATTTGCCTATCCTAGATATTTCACTGGTCAGGAATTTGATGCCTAGAGCATGCCACACATTTTGTATCATTAGGCTAGAGGTCCTTATTTGTATCTTATTTTTTTCTAGGCTAATAGCTCATTTCATCTTTAGGAAGCCCACATGCTTGAAAAATCAAGCAGGACCAGGGAAAACTAATTTTGATTTCATCATAAACTGAATAACAATGGAATGAAATGAGTCAAAGCCTGATAGCTTCAGGCTGTATACTTCTCAATTTCATATTAACAGAGATAAAAGAGGACAAGACAGAGGACTTCGGTACTCAGTAAGCTCATATCATACCAGGGGAGGAGAATGGTAATTTCTAACCAATAAAATACAGGAAATTGTGGGGATAGCAGTGAACATGTATTTCTACTGGAACAACCTCCTGGCCCGAAGAAAGAATTAGTCTATAGGGCACCCTGCTATTAAAGCAAACTCAATTAATTGCATGCATGTTAGAGCTGGCAGTGTTGAAATAGTAGTAAAAAGAGCTGCTTTGGCTCCTTCAGAAAACTGTATTTTAACTTGTTTTATTTTAACCACACCAAACTACAATAGGTGTCTTAGTCTGGTATGCAGCAATGGGAAGAAGAGACAGGAGAAATGTGTAAAAAAGAGAAATAAGCTATATCAAAATTTGGCAAAAGAAAAGGAAAGAGAGAAAAGAATGCACTCTTGTATGAATGCATGTATATTTGTTTTGATTTATTTGGACATTCGAGTCATATCTGATATCTCAATTTGCTTTTCATATAGAACTAGTCATAAATTAGTACTATTGAAATGAGCATCAAGGATAAATTCTCCTACTTGTCTTTGTCTTTCACAATCTTTGTAGGAGAGGTTTTGCAGCTGAAAGCAATGCAGTATTACACAATGCAGAGGGACGCACAAATTCTACTGATTCAGTATATTGCATCAATTAATTTCACAGATAGGGTGTGTAGCATCCAAAGTCTCCCTAAGGATTTTAGGACATCAAAAAGCCAAGTTGTCTGAATTTATTTTTTTCGCAAGTATCCACTGTGCTATCATAGCTTCAAAAAGTTACAATTATTCCTTTTTGTTCCTGTCTGGCTAAAAACATGTTGTGTCTTGTGTCTTTAGAATAAATTTTCAAAGTACATTGTTGACAGACAGAAAATGGGCCTCCACTTTATTTATTTAAAGAAATCCTTAAAGGATTTTTTTTTAGTCATATCATCAAGTGACAAAGAAATAATTAATAAATGATCTGAAGATCTGCAGACAGGATCTGTAGATAACAAGCTAGTCTGTCACTATGAGCTCTTTTTCTGCATGGAGAATTGCAGTTACCAAGCTTCTTAATTTTTCCTGCATTAGAAAAAAAAAAAACAAGTTGAGGATTGACAATGCAAAAGTGATGGAATTGGAGTTGCATCTCTCATCAGGTAATGTCCAGATTTGCCAGATTGTTCTTTAGCATAAGGATTTAGACCAGGGACTATGAGTTTCTTTAAAAAAAAGTGTTAACCATATTTTAGGTCTTACCACACAGTGTTCACATATTTCCTATCCTAAATTAGAAATTTATCTGTTGAAATTCAGATGTCCTCCTTTGCTGAACAATGCTTCCTTTCCTCATGGATGTTTGAATATCATGCTTATTTCTTACCAATTAAAGTTTAGCTTCCAAAATTGAATAAAGGACACTGAAAACTTGGATAATGTTTATTTATTTTAACTCAGCAATCCCACCTATATAACATTCAAGGCAGTATACAACATCTAGAATGAAAAAAATTAAAACAGATTGAAATTAGTTAAGACCAAGATAATTTTTTTTCTTTTGTTGTTGTTTAGGTTGCTTAATATCTCAATGGATGCAATGTCTTAGCCTGATGATGTGTACAACAGTTTGACTGCTGTGGCTACCAAGAGTTTATTAAAATATTTTCAAGTTAAGTATTTTATTTATTTATTATCTCCACACATCTACCTTTTATTCTCTAAAGAAACCTCTCCTACTTAAAATAAATTCTTATGTAAATATTTGTATAGGGCCATGAAATATATACAGAGAAAAAAAATCCTCAGTTGGCTGATACCTCTATTTGTTATAAAGGACAATCTTTTATTTCAGAAAGCTGTGCTTTAGATTTATTTATTGTTCAAAAACTCATTTTGACCATCATTTTGATCATTTAACTTTTAACTTTGTTATGGGTATCAGTTAATGGACAGTCTTTCTTATTCATGAGAAAAATATAGAAATTGATTTGTCTTTTTAAAAAAGAATACATATATTGCTTAATTTTAGATATTTTTATCGGAATGTGTTCTTGGTTTGTGCTCGAGTGTTTTTTTTTTTTAAATAAAATTATAAATACATTTATGCTTATGAACCTCTTTCAGATTTGCTCCCTTTTCAGGCATTTTTTTACAAGAAAATATGGTCACCCTACCTGTATTACATCTAACCAAAATGCTAGGAAAAAAGAGGACTATTTTCCTGAACCCCTGGTGAACACATCATCATCAGGCGGGTTCAAACAGCAAAAGCTCCGGGTACCTTAGAAAGCAGAGCATGGAGCCACCCCCACCCCCGTCCAGGCAAACCTCTTTTCACCTGGCCAGCCGGGATAAGAGGAGATGCTCCACACCATCCCAGACCACGAACCCACCTCAGCCTGCGCACTGCATCCTTCTGAGACTCGGGAGGCTTTAGGACCGCGAAGAAAGCGGCGAGACGGCTCGGGAAACCGTCGGGCGCGACCATGTTCTCCAGTAGGGTGACTCGAATGGGTCTTCCAAGGCGACCGTCTCGGAGGTGATGCGGGCCTTCTGCAGGTTGCACAGGCTTCCTCAGTAGTCTCTCTCTCTCTCTCCCCCCCCAAACTCAGCCGAGTGGTAGCCTCCAAGCGAGGACGAGCTCCCAGCCAAATGAAGCGGCGCTGGCGAGCTGCCGTCCAAGGCATCCTCCGGAGCAGCAGCAGCAGCAGCAGGAGGAGGAGGAGGAGGAGGAGGACGGAGCTCTCGCCGCCGCCAGCATCGCGCCAGCCCAGTTTCCCNTGGCGAGCTGCCGTCCAAGGCATCCTCCGGAGCAGCAGCAGCAGGAGGAGGAGGAGGAGGAGGAGGACGGAGCTCTCGCCGCCGCCAGCATCGCGCCAGCCCAGTTTCCCCGCCAAAGCCGGCCGGTTGCCCCAGGCTGTGGTTTTGCCCACCCTGCGGTCGCTTGCTCCGGCTCCTCCGCCCCGCAACTCTTGGGCAAGAAGAGCCTCGCGGGGTGAGGGTCTCCCTCCTCCCCGCCACCCACCTCCGGTCTTGTCGCCGGGACAAAGCCATGAAGCAGGCGCTGCTGGAAGTAATGAGGGTCAACCGGATTTGTCGGATGGTTTTGGTCACTTGCTTGGGATCCTTCGCCCTCGTCATCTTCTATTTCCAAAGTATGTTGCATCCAGGTAAGGACGGTCCTGCGCGGTCTTGCCGGCTTCCCCCGGGGACCCTTGAGTCGGACCCCGAGGTGGAGGTGACCAGGAGGGGAGGGGGGGGGGGTTGCGTCGCCGTTGTCGCCTTCCTCCTCCTCCTGCTCTTTCCTCCCGCTGGGGAGTGAAGCTGGCTAGGGGGGAGAAAGGAACTTCATTGGGTTGCGTGGATGCGAAGGGCTGCCAGCCCCGCCGCCTTGGCCCACGCAGGTGGAAGGCATCGGAAAGGGCTGCGAGAAACGGAGACAGCAAAGGTCTCGGGCGAGAGGAGCAGGGAGGGAGGGAGGGCAGCGGGAAAGCTGTGATCGGGACGTCTCTCCGAGGAGGCTCCTCGGCTGGCGATCGAGTCCGGGGGTGCGGGGGGGGGAGAAGTAGGAGAAAGGAGGGCGCGGGGAGCGGGACGGAAGGCGGGGGCCGCTTCTGCTTCTGCTGGAATAAAAAGGCGACGAGTCTCGGGATCCTCTCGTGGGATCCGTGGCGGCGGATCTTCGCCCTGCCGGCCGTGGGGATGGTCGGGGGTGGCTCGTCTTCTCAGCTGCGGGCGACAGCGACCGGGGAGAGGATGGAGAAGGAGGACGGACGCGGAGGGCTCCTCTTCGGCTGCTTTGGGTTTCTTTCCTGGGGTTGCGGCTGATCACGGGGAGGCGAACAGCCGGCAGGATCGCACCTTGTTCTGTTGTTTGGGCCGGGCGGGTGGCGAGCAAACCGTCTGTCCCGGGTGGCTGGAGGGAATTGAATCGGGACGTTGGAAGAAAGCCCGATCGCCAGAGCGCTTGAAAGTAACTTCCCAACTAGCCCGGCTTGGAGGTACCTTCAAACGTTATTCTCACTCACCCAAAAGGACTTTCGTCGCGTTTCTGGTCCTGCGGCTCTTTTTGTGTTTTTTTTCTTTCCCTCGGATTTATAACTTCGTCCTCCCGGCTGGCCAAGTTCTCGCGGCTCGAATTTAGGACGGGGGTCAAAAAAAAAGTCTGGAGGAAAGTTGGCGCCATGAAATCCAGCCTTGTAACTCGGCCGTGGGATTTCCCCCCCCTCAAAAGTTACGAACAAATCGCGGTTACATCAGACCTTCCTTATGCTGTTAAAAATGCCAGTGAATTTGCATGATCCTTGAGGAAGCCTCCCTCAAACTGCCGAGCACATGGATCGTCGCATGGTGTGGTAATTCTTGACACAGTGATAACAAAAACATGTGGAACTCAGGTTTGTGTGAGTTGCATGGTTTTTATAAAGAATTTTAATCGGGAAACCACACGCAAATCGTGGATCACAGCTGTTTGCATGGAATCAGGCAACAAAATCAGGGAACCAGCAGTTTCTCATCCTGCAAAATGTGGGTCTAAATTACGGATATGTGAGACCCACAGGAAACTATTGTCTTATCATACCCACCTGTCCGGAGGGCACCTTAACTTTTTGGGATCTGAGATGTGGTTCATCAGAGATTCTTATAATTTTACCTGGGGACCATGTCATAACCGTCATTTTAAGCATAACAGATCCAATTATTTTTGGTGCCAGCATGGGGCAAAATGGCTTATATCCTAAGAGTGTTTTTTGCCCTACAGTGGTAGAAAAACATGGAATTGAGCCACTGAGCCTCAATGCAGTTCACAACTTGTAGTGACATTTACGTAAAGCCATACTATAACATTCCTCAGGGAATGAGCCATAATTATTCTGATGGATTCTAACATTGACATGTCCCAAAGGTGCTTTTTTAAAAAGGCAACTAGCCTTTTTTTGTTTTTCCTTGAGGACATTTCACTTCTCATCCAAGAAGTTTCCTCGGTTCTGGCTAAATGGTAGAAAATGGAAAAAATTATATTCCTTGCAGTCATCTGGTCTTTAGCATTCTTTTTGAGATTCCTCGAGGCCATTTGGAGGTTTATCTGTGCCCTCAGGGTCACCTCAATAGTGCAAATGGCTGTGGAACCTTCTTGGAACTGCTGAAAGGACTGTCCCTTCATAAACCTTCACATGGCCTCAACAACTCTGAGCAAGAGTGCTAATGAGCAGATATCTGCAAGGAATATAAATCCTTCTATTCACCATTCAGTCAGAACTGATGAAGCTTCTTGGATGAGAAGTGAAAAGTCTTCAAGGAAAAACAAAGAAATTCCAGTTGCCTTTTAAAAAACACCTTTGGGGCAATCATGACCTGGATGACTGTGAATCTCCATAGATATCTGACATTTATGGTTTCAAAATTTGGCTCTGAGGCATGGATTCTTATATACTTTCTATATGAGATTTACCAGAAACATAGCCCACATCCTTCTGCACAGAATTAGCCATCAGAATACTCATTCTGATTATTTTTGGCATTACCATAATGCAACCACCTTTCCCCAAAGTCTCGAATATGGATGCTCCTAAATTTTTACATGATATCTGTCTGAAACACCATGAAGCTATAAATCCCATTTCTTTCCCAAGAGACAAAAAGAACAAAATCACAACTTTTAATTCTTTTTATTCTAATGGATGCAAAATAGAATAGGTTTCTTTTTTAATTTCAGCTGATCTGATAATTTTTGGACCCTTGGGAAGAAGATTCTGAGGTGCATATTCTTTAGAATTATCATAATTTTATATGAAATGTTACATCAACGCTAACTCATAATTTATGTCTCATCTGAGACATAAATCCTTATGAATCATAGAAATTGTGCCTCTTCCAAATATTTTCAAAAGACACAAATTCATACAGTATACTGGGAAGTTCAATGAATCAGTGATTCATTGTGCTACCACTGCACAACCAACCTAAATCTCAAACATGTAACTACATAAATCACTGGTTTTTATGCACATCTATTATCACAGGTGAAATAAATAAGGAATAGTTCACTCTCCAAGTTTTGGTAGTTTGTATGTATCCACATTTCAAAATCTAAATGTGTTTGCCAGAGAAATTAAAAAAGAGCCACTTTCAAATCTAGGATCAGTGCATTAAAAATGAATCCTATGTTCCATGGCACTATAGTGGTTGATACACATGGATCCAGGGCATCACATGACACCTTTTGGATATGTGCAGAGGATTATTTCAAACTGACATTCAAAAAGAGGAACATACAGATCTTGACATTGAAAAACTCATTTATTTAATGATATACTAGGCCAACATGTCAGATATGCTGAATATGAGGAAAGATACATGTACATTCACATGATAGATTATCATAGATCCCTTCAATACTATTTGAAATCAGATATTGCTTTCTCAAGCATGCATGAGATTAAAATGTACTGTAGATCCATACTATATATGTACAGAAAATGGATGGGTGGATGGGTGGATGGATAGATGGCTATCAGCATTACAACATGAGATGCAACTATCACATATTGATTCTTGACCATTCAATGCTTGACATCTCAATTTGCCTTTGGCCATAATCTGTAGTGTTCCAAGGACATGATTCTGTCCATCACCTGATCCATTGCCTTCCTCTTCTACTTCTCTCAATTTTGCCAAACACAGTCATTTTTCTTGACTATCATTCATTTAAATCAGGTGTTCAAGATACATGAATTTATGCTTGCTCATTATCATCTCAAGGAAATAGCCAGTCTTTATTTGTCCAGCTTTGTTGGCTTATCTTGCAGTCTCCTGATACTATTACTAACCATATCCAAATGCCTAATTTGAAACCATTTATCTTCTTTCTTCTTTTCTCAGTACCTGGTTTTCTGAGCTGGGTATACCAGCTTAGAAAAAAATAAGGTTTTCATGCAATCTCTTATTTTTCTTCATAGGTTTTCAGATTCTCTTTTACATATGATAACTGGAATGTACTGAATTTCTTCCTTATATTGATCTTAAATTCTGACTCGAGGTTCAGGTCAAGTCAAGACTTGCTGGTTCATCTGTTTCTTTAATTTTCTAAACTTGACCCATATGTATGGCCTTAATAATCCATGATCTGCTCTGTAATTTACACTTGGATTATCTGGATGAGTGAATTACATGTACTCTATACTTACTACTAGGAAGTGATTGAGATGTTCTGTATTGGAAGTGCCCATATATTTAAAGCCTGGTTTATGTTGCTTGAAGCAACTAAATAAATGTAAAATTTAAATAGATGATTTAGGACCTGTCTTCCTCCCCCTTTATTCCCCCTTATCCTAATCTAAAATCTATATCCATTGATACTCAGTGAATCTGATGAAGTGAGATGTAATTCACAAAATAGTATGCCTTTTAATAAAAGTTAAACAAAAGGTTCCACCAGACTCCTCCTGATTTTTGGCTACCTTAGATCAAAACAGTTTTCTCCCATTTGTATACCACTGAATCTGCAGCAACTGGCAGTGGTTGTCAAAATGCATAGCATATCATGTTAACTCTTATTTAGTGGTTAACTTCACTTGGGGTAAACAAACACTCATGTTTGTTTACTTCTTAAATTCTCAAATCACTTCAAGTGTTCTTGCTTTACATATTGTGATTGTTAGTAACTGTAACATCCAACTTCCTCACTTCTTTGGTTTGGCCATGTTATCACTTCTTTGTGAGACCGGGACATACTTTCTCCCAGTAATTAGAGTGGTGCTTAATATAATCCTAACATTGGGTCTTCATCTACAGTAATGTTACCAGTTTAACACTTCAAGATGATGTAGTATAATGAAAAACAAACAACTAAGGCAGGGGTGTTAAACTCATGTTGTCACGGCAGTGTCACGTGATGAATTGGGACTCCCCCCCTTTCTCTAAACCGGGCGTGGGCATGGCCAGTGCATGATACATCCGGCCCGTGGGCTGGGAGTTTGGCAGCCCTTTACTAAGGACTAACAGAAGTAATCAATAGTTATCTCAATGACTGCACTGTGTATTTCTTATCTGGTATATTTTGTCACCATGCTGGTATCCAAAAGATGCTACTTCATTGCATAAAGATCCTACCCATCACATAATTTTTTTCATTCAGATCTTATAAACTATTTATGTACTCAAAATTTTCTCCACTTTTTGACTTGCTATTTTGAGACAACTCTCTCACTGAATCCACCTCTCTTGCAGTACGTTTCTCACATTGCAAGTCCAAGTAATAGCTCTGTGATTACGTTGACTAATCAAATGGAGGGGATTTCTTCAGCAGTTTATCTCTTTCTCATTAACGAAAGATTAGGCAGTTGGGTGTCATGTAGTTGTCCCACAATGTTTAAATGATGGATTACCTGGAAGAATGCTGTCTTTGCTCTGTTTGGTATAAATTGGTAGCTTTGGGGAATAGTTTTTGTTTCAAGCAGTTTGTGCCTAAAGCAGTTCAGTCATCTAATATTTTAAAAGACCAACACATTTCTTTTTCCCAGTTGGACTGGGTAATCCTAGAGAAATGGCAGACAGAACACAGCTTGCTGTTGCTGACCATTTATCAACCTCTAATTCTAGATTATTTTTCTTTAAATTAAAACCAGAGTGAGAGCCAAAAGAGAGATAATGTTAAATATAGAGTAGCAGTATCCACTTCCTTACATGAACATTTCATTTGGCAAAGAAAAATCACTGCAGTCAAAACATGCAGTGAAATTTATTCTTTTCTTTCTCCCATAGAGTCTGAATGAAAACGTTTATGATTAAAATTACTGTAAAAGGAGGGCTCCCCATTGAAAACAATGCAAGCTTTCTCTTTAGAAGAAGCCAATTGTGATTCTGGGCTTAGATAGTTGAAAACATGTTATAAACAGGAAAGAGATCAACACCCAATCTTTAGGTACTAAGGTCTGGGAATCTTAAGCCCTAAAAAAGGTGTGATGAAGCACTTGAATAGTTGGTTTGAATGAGAATATTGGTGAATCAGATGTAGAAAATCTCTAAACAAAAATTTATGCTTAAAGGCCAATGAAATGAAAAAGATTCTAGGAAGAAGTAACTAACAGCTGATAGATTAGAAAGCAATCTATATTCCCTAATTCCAGTGCTGCCATATCTGCAAACTACAGGTAATCCTAAATTTACAACAGTTCATTTAGTGATGTTCACAGTTACAAAGGCACTGAAAAAAGTGACTTATGACCTTTTTTTCACACTTAAGATCATTGCAGCATCCCCATGGTCACATGATCAAAATTTGGACGCTTGGCAACTGATTCATATTTATGATGGTTGCAGTCCTGTGATCACCTTTTGCAACCTTCTGACAAGCAAAGTCAGTGGAGAAGCCAGATTCACTTAACAACCAGGTTAATAACTTAACAGCTGCAGAGATTCACTGTGGCAAGAAATGTCATAAAATGGGACAAAATCCACTTACAAATGTCTCACTTAGCAAAATCCAGTTCAGAAAATGGAGCTGCAGTTGTATGAAGTGACTAATTTTGTCATACAAATTGTCATTGGAGGACTAGGGGAGGAAAAAAATCTAGTCTCCAGACAATTATTACCTATCTGTATAAGAGTGCACTTTAAAACATAGTAAACTCTTACTTTTTAATACTCCTAATTCTAGAGACATCAACCTGATTCACACAAAATGCTAAACTTTGTTTTGCTTAAAAATAGTTTATTAAAGAAACTCAGCTGTGTTTATGTAACACACTAAACCATTAATTATAATTTATCACTATATTGGCCAGTTTATGCAGTATGCTAAAGTGGTTTATTTGGTTTTGGTTTTGTTTTTATTTGGTTTTGGCTTAGTTTATTGTATGAGCCCAATTACTGTATTTAATCTGAGCCATGTAACAGCAGATGCTAAAAGTTGAGGACTGTTATTAATTCCAAGGCTCTTGTAGTCATTCCCATAAGTTGGAAGGCAGTGATGTACTCCTTTCAGATATGATGGAGGATATTATTCTATGACCATCATTAAAATAAGTTTCATAGGGAATCCCAGACAAATATCCAAATGCTGTGGAATATGAAATATTTAGTCCTTTGAGGAATTAAGTAATCTTAATTCCTTTCTACTCTTGCAATTAAAAAAATTGCAGTGTTCATAAAAACAAAGCCAACCAACCAACCAATCAACCAACCAATTCTTGGAAATATTATAAATTTGTGTATTAGTATTTACATGGTGGAACTAATATGCTAGGTTCTTGCTGACTATGTTCACATGGCCTGCAGATCACAATGAACTAAGTTTGCTAAAGGGCCATATCACATGGAAGAGAGTGGAATGGATTGAATGAAATTGTACAATATGCTAAGCTAAAATTAAGACTTGTAAACAAAACAAATCTTGAATATAAGACTATGAAAACTCCTACAGGGTAACAAAGTGATAGAGAATTCACTTGCTATTATCTAATAGCCATCCATATTTTTTGCATCCTAGATCCAGAGGTTGTGCATTACTGGGAACAGAACCACTCTGTTTTACTGTGGCATCAAGTTGTTTCCCTGTCTGCAAGTAATGACTGAATTAAATAAAATTATATTTTCTAGTCAGCTCAGATAATTCTTCGCTAAACATACAGAAGTGAACAAGAACTGCATGCCTTTATCTCAGTCAGCATAGTCTGACCTTGTAAAAGAAGGCAGTTTAGCCTGAGGGTGTGAGCCAATTTCCCCAGAGTTTAAAGAGAAAAAGCAAAGAGCTTTGGCTGAAGCAGCTGCTGGGAGAATCAATTGCAATCAAATAATACAGGTCTGACTTAGTGAATTGAACTTTTGCCCAACATTAAAAGGAACATGGAAATGCATCTCCATGACTGGAGTTGGCTTCTGAATTAAAGCAAATTGCATCTAATGGGAAGAGGCTCTTGGTTAAAAGCAGTTGTTTGAAAACAGCAAGCCTGTGGAAGATAATCATGTAAGGTTTCTTTCACTTCCTTCTGTTTTGCCACAAAATTAGATTAAAAGGAGGGTTGGATGTAGAATGATCTGTCTTGTCTTGGTTCACCTCCCTCTCCCCGAATGAGCCTCCTGTCTTAAATGGTTGTGGTGGCCTTACACGTTTTGGGTACTGGCTCTTAATGAATGAATCACACAGCTTTTGCAATGAACTGAGTACACCTCCAATGGTTCCAGGAGGAAAATGATTTTCTGCAAATAGAGCAAGTTCTGTGTTCTGTCCTTGAGGAGAAAACTGTTTTTTTTTTTTATTCCATTGCTGGATAGACTGCCCACAAACATTTCATTAGTTGGTAAATATATCCATAAGAAAACCATCAAATGCATTTAAAAAAAAAATAGATGCATACATACACATAGCTAGGGAAAATCTAGTTTTGAGGGGTGACAAGCTTTTCTTCAAAGTAGTAAGACATCTTCTAACTGAAGGGCTTAAACTCTGACTTAAAGATCAGGGGGAATAAAGATTTTGAATTATGATTGGTGAGTATCTGGAGGGCAGATGGTTTTCTTTGTTATGGTCTTGTCTTTCTGTTTAGGGATTGCATTTCTGCAGGTACTTTTCCTCTTTTTCCCTCTTTTTTCACAACTATATTTGTTATCCACCTGAGGTGAGTTAGTGATAAGTTGTATAAGTGGCTGCTCTAATGAAGACAGCATGATCCCTGAAGCTCTATACTTTAAACCACAAATTATAGCTAATTCTTCTACATTCAAATTTGTCAGAATAAAAAAAGTATCTGTGGATCTGATTTTCTGATATATGCCTTGTTGTCAAACCAGTTTTCTGGATCTGCTCTAGAGTGATGAAGAAAGGTTTCCCTTGTCTAGTCATGTCTGATTCTTAGGAGGTAGTGTTCATCTCCATTTCTTAGCCGAAGATGCCAGTGTTGTCTGAAGACACTTCTTGTGATGACACAGGGCATGGCACAAAGACAACACAGTCAGATAATAAAGAATAGTCCCTTTGTTATCTCCAACTTCGCCCCCAATGTCCAGGTTACCTTCGGGCTGGAGAAAAACTCTCCCAGAAACAGCCTCTGACTGGAGAAAATTCAGTCCAAAACAAGGTACATACAAACTGTAGCTTAAAATCTTAAGACCCGGTCCCACTGGCCGACGGACGCAAAACGTATGCATAAAGGATACAGCGGACAAGAACATTCGGGGTGGCTCCATCCGTCTACTCATTCCGCTCCAAAAAGTGGCCGAAAATGTGCATAAACAGAACGGAAATAAGAATGGGAAAGAACAGACGGGTAATACGTAGCGAGGATGTTTAGAAGCCAGATGTTCATAGGAGCCCTGGCGGATGACAGGCAGGAAGCGGATGACACCTACCAAGGGCGTATTCCAACAGGGAGAATTTCAAAGACGGACGCATGAGCGGACAGGGCGAGATATAGGTAGGAGAAGCGATGCCATCCACGGACGCCGTATTAGGAAACAAAGGGATATGCGTGCGGATGTATATCAAGATGCAAAGTGTTCACTGCGCATGGGTGAGTGTGAATTATGTCAGCTCCCGGATATCAAAAGATGCAGCACGCACCGCAGTCAGCATCTCATGGGGAAACTAGATGTGCTGCCACCCATAATTCTTGCAGAAACCTATGTTCATAATCAGGACAGAAGAGGAGCCTGATCCTACTATGTTCTAAGCCCTGCAAGTGAGTCAAGGCCAGAAACCAGATCCCACCCTGGCAGAACCCTCTGAAGCTGCTCGCTGCTGCTGTGTTGGGACCACCCCAGGCTCTCAAATCGCCCTATGTGCTTCAGCCCCTGCAAGGCCCTTGATGTCTCAGCCCTGAGCCTGCTGTCAACCCCGGAAGCTGCTGCTCAAGCCTTGAAGCTCTTGCTCAAGCCCTTCAGAGGAGGAGAGCTAAGCGAAGGAGCAAGGAACGAGAGTGGACAACAGTATCACTTTCTCCAAGGAGCCATGAGGATGAGGTCTGGAATGGCTGAGAGAACCGAAGTTACCATCTGGAGATAAGGTGCCACATGTTATTGGACACCAAGAAATGAAGCAGCAGCTTGAGAGACAACAGAGAAGCCTGGGCTAACATGCAGAAGTACTCCTAGGATGGTGGAGCACCAAGCAACACCTGGCTATGGCAAGCCTACACCTCAAGCAATCGTCGCAGGTCCGCTGCAAGTATCACTGACCGGGAGATGATGTCATGGCCAAAGTTGCAAGTTTCTCTGGAGGGGTGAGATCTGCACCGAGGAGCAGCCCCTCTGAGAACCTCGTCCCTCAACCAGCCATACGACAGCCAGTCCTCTTCCAGCCAGAGCCAGTACTCCCTGTCCAGCAGGTGTGTCTTTCGAGGCCCACACAGAGACCCCCACAACAGCTGCACTCGCCCATGCGGCGGAGCATTGGAGGATCCACTGGAGGATGACGCCTGCTGTCACAATGAGGAAGAAGCAGCAGCCTACCAAGCCAACCCAACCCCCACCCTCAGAGCGATCAGCACAGAGAGCGCAGAACTGGACGTGGGAGAGACCACAGTGTGCTGTTGGAGTATCAGGGGATCACAATGAACGACCAAGCACAGTAATCTTCGTCTCCGAGCTTGGGCTCTCACTTGGACAGGCATCCTTAGGCGCCCCAGAACACCTTCGATTCGAACGCTGATGTGAGCCAGACCCCTGAGGGAACCTGCCGGGGCCGATACAGTGATGAGCTAGAACGGGGATTAACAGCCGTTCATGCACAACCCTCCATGCCCAGGCTCGATACTCTGCCTTACCGACACCAGTCCAGTCTGCTCCTTCCACCCCACGATGTGCATAGCCCTTCCACAGCTTTCATACAGCCCTACCACGCATGACGTCCCGCTTCATAATCAAGGCTACGACTAACCCAGGACTTCCCACAGCAGAGCAGAAACTTCCTCGAGTCCAGGCCCATGTTCATTGGACCGCACAGACCGCGACTGCCTCGAGCCGAGCTGCCAGACCAGACACAGTGCCACTACATTCTCCGTCCTCCACCCATAGCCGAACCCACTCAACGGACACATCGTCATCAGTATTGCGCGGACCTGACAGTCTCAAGTCCTTGATGAAGCGCCGATCAACCTCACGCTGCAAGTCAGCTCTCGGATGCAGCTTCCAACACACCCATCCCCTTTCGCACCTGGGCTTCGAACGTGCCAACTGCTACTCCCCGTAATAGTGCTCTCGCTGCAGCATACATCAAGCCCAGCTCACTCATCACATCCTGCTATCTGCTTATAAACTCAGACCTAAGGTATCATGACGCTCAGTTGACTGAGAATAGTGTTACTCAGACGACTTGATTGTTTTACTTGCTTTAAGTTTAATCTTTTGCTTAAAGTACCACTTTAACTTGCGTGCATTTTGCATTATATAATAGAAGTCTATAAGTTACCTAGAAGCTTTAACAAAGGTTATCTTGCTTTAAGACACTTAGTTTTACGTGGCTTCTCATTTTTTTAGCTTACATAAAATGTTGGTGAAAACTTTGAAAACAAGTGAGTATAAGCCTATTGCATGCTTGTGGATAATAAGGTATAGTTGCTGCCGAGAGCACTAAAACCTCCAGTCGCAAGGCGATAAGTGGGATTGTATGGTTCCACCACCCAGCTGCCACACAGATGCAGACTTTATTATCAATACACAATTTATTCATGATATCAACACAATTAAAAATAAACACAAGCTCTTATTTAATGCCCTATTTCATTGTAGGACCACTCAACATACATGGCACCAATCTCCATTCAGCTGTTATGCCAGCTCCAGGAAGACATTCCGTTATCATACTATATTCCTGTCTTGCACTCCCCTGCCTCCAGAGCTGGAGTTGCACGTGTCTCAGTACGGTGCGCCGTGCTTCTTCCCTTCACATGAAGCTCTGTCTGCGCGCCTTGTACCATCCACAGTGTACTATCAGCGTTATTTCCTCCTTCTGCCATCCCATTTACACGGTGCCATCTCCTACATCTCCTGTTGACGTCAACAAGTCCTTTCTAAAACACTGGGGTATGCGGATACGCCATCCTGAGATTGTGCAGTTATATCACGCAAGCTTTCACAAATCCCTCCCCAGTTCTCTGGTTCATGCTTGCATGATGGTCGAACAAGTATCTGAACCTTTGCGCCAGCGATTGCCAATAGGCGTCTCTCCACACTCGTCATAGCCCTGGATACAGCCTGTAAGTTGAAGATCCTTCTGCTCATGTACGCGAGTTAACTCTATGAACTTCGTACGACTTCATTGAGGTAGGTTCCTAGGAGGAATTTGCGACATTCACCCACTGCATTGAAGCTACGCACATCTTGTGTGCTAGTCATTGCCCGGTAGGCGTCTCGGCGCTGGCTTATGAAACCTACATGATCGAGGCTCGTTCCAGACCCATCTTCGAGATTCACTATGCAGTTGTATTACCGTGGTCCATTCTTGAAAGCTGACCCAGTCCTGAAGCATCATTTACATAACATGTAGTCAGCATCAACCATGGCAAAAGAAGGATGATACTGAAGAAGCCCTTGTATGTTGTTAATAAGTGGACCTGATGGCTGGAGCTAGCAGCCAACGTGCCTTCATTATTGTTCAACCAGTGTGGGAAAGTTTCACCTCTGATACCACTATTACTGCAAGTTTCTCCAGCCTTCTTGCAGTGGTTGGCACTAGGAGCTCCTCCACATATTCTTCAATGATGCCTGTACACTTCTCTGACACTTTTTTTGATGCTGTTGGTGTGCACCCTCCGCATAACTGCATGTTCTGTATGTGGTTCCAGAGGCCAGGTGCCACAGAGTCAGTGCCACCTTCAGTCCCACGGTCCAGGTTGGGATGGAGGTTGTGTAGGCTTGGTCAACCTGGGTCTCAAATGCTCTACCCAGTTTGTCAAAACTGGCTGGTGGACATCCTCATGAGGTGTCTGGAATGCACGATGGAGTCTCCTCAGCCTCACCATGTCAACTGTCATACAGTCCAAACTCCATTCTTCTCGCGATCCATCTCCGCACCCACAAGCTCTTGGACGTTCTCCTTCTTCTCCTTCTGCTGTAAACTGAAACAGTCTGAACAGTTTTGGTTCTGGTGATGAATGAGCGCCAGTCTATCATACGGACTGTGTCATCATCCATGGTGGAGAACAATTGATATGTTGAGACCAAACCAAGGGTGAAAAGGTCTGTCACATGGCTGCTGGACTCATACTGAGATCTAAGATGATTTTTCTCCCCCTTTTTATAGAAATATATCGGTTGTCCGGTAGGTGTCTTTCACATCTGTAGACATACTCCAGACATCCTAAATATACGAGATCAATCCCAGATACAAAATGTTTTTCCATTTTGAATAGCTTTATTAATCGAGATGCATTACATTACATCCTTTCTATTCTCATGCTTACTAACGCTCGTGTAAGATGTTCCGCGCTACTTTTGTTTCCACCCTCTTTCCGCTTTTAGCTCTGCCACGCGGATTGAGTTTGAGGGGATGGCCAGAGCATGCAGACGAGGATACATGGATCGGTCTTTACACAGATCACTACATGGACCATAGAACATTGTTGCCCGTACTATGTCATCACGCGGGTGACATCTACGGTGGAGGAAAGCTATCTGCTTCACCATAAGTTTTTGTGTCGCAGCTCACAAACATTCTTGCCCGGATGAAATCGCCAGATGACAGAACATGCCTCGACAGAGTTAGAGCATCATGAAACACTCGTGTGCCAGTGAGCTACTTTACATGGACGTTCATGAGCGTTATTGCCAATGGATGGCAAGTCCTTATTTTTTAACGTCTTTACATTCCTTGCATCCATAAGTGCAGTGGGACCCCAAGCCTTTAAAACTTAAAAACATGACAATAATTAGTTTGCAGGCAGGACTAGCTCGACTATCTTAATCAACATCCTTCTTACTAAACCACCACACTGGAATCATAGCTTACAAATACAACCGGGGATGTGGCATCGCCGCCGTATAACTGAAGTAATTAGTTTGGCAGGGCAGGAGCAAGAATTTCAGACTTGAAAGCACAGCAAAACTCACACAGTTGGGAAGATGCCAGGAACACAGATAAGCCTCCCTATTGCTCCCATCAGCTTGCTGCCTGAAGCTTGCCTTTTTTACACACTGCTCCTAGCTGCAGCTAATGAAGGGAATCAGGGCCCTTTCCTCCCCTGTAAGCCATGCAATCCATGTTGCTCTCTTCTCCGTTCCTCCCTGCATGCTCTAGGATGATGAGGGGTGGGGTCTGGGTCTTCCTCTGAATTCCCTCTCCCACCTCTCCCCTGCTCTGCCCAGCTGGACTTTGCCCTCCCCCAGTTTCAGACAATGGAGCCACACTTCCACTCCCTGTCAGCTGTTTGGCTTCCTCCTCCGAGTCAGATTCTGACAGGGGCATGACACTTTTGTAGTCATGTGGCCATTGTAACTTTTGCCAAGGCGCATGGAATGCTGCTACCTTCTCACCTAAGTGGTACCTATTTATCTACTTGCACTTGCATGCTTTTGAGCTGCTAGGTTAGCAGGAGCTGGGGCAAGTAACAGGAGCTCACCCTGAGCCCATCACACAGTGTTTGGGTCTCGAACCCAAGCTGTCAGCTTTCTAGTTGACAAACACAGTGTCTTTAACTGCTGAGCCATCGCGCCCCATCAAGAGCTGATCAATAATGTTGCCAATGCCAAAAGTTGACAGGTATTTCAGGTTATTCAGTAGAATTGCATTAATTGAGATGCTGCATTAAGCTAAGAAATATGTAACTGGACCATTTGTTTTTGCATCTGATTTTGTTCTGGGCAGCCAGATACCCTGTTTTACACGAGCATGGTTGAACTAGTATAAGGAAAAAGACAATGGGTTTTAAGCATGGTGACCACAACTGTCGGCTTTTTTTAACTATTCAAAATGATTTGATAAAACTTCAGTTCATAGCTAAAGAAGCTAAAAGCAAATAACTTCTATGAGGCTTCAACTGAGGCCTGGGTGATTTGTGGTTTGTGAACTTAACTGCAAAGGAAGAAAAAAAATATTTTTTTTGCACATTAATCATTCCAAAATAGAGTTGGATTATCTTTAACATTTCTTGCCTTAATACAAAGACTTGATTAGGACAAATGGAACTTTTTTTAGGTTTCAATTTATGAAATTAATGGAACATTTCACCTCCAATTTATGGTATTGGGTAGTTTTTAGGAAGCAGTTTAGGATACTGGTTATTTTGATCTAGTTTAGTGAAGATATTTCGACTTCAATTCCCAGAATTCCACAGCCAGAATGGGAATTGAAGTCCACATATCTTCAAGTATCCAAAGTTGAAAAAGGCTAATCTAACTGCAATCTGAATGAAAGAGTACAAAGGGACACAGTTTGGATTGAAAAACCAAACTGCATGAAGTAATATTTGTGATTAGATATGAATTGGCCATAGTTTGCATCTCAGAGAAAGTGGTTGCTTTTTGTGATTAGGAGATTCTCTTTGATAACTAAATTGGGCTGTATATTTTGTACAGCTCAGCTACTGAAATGATTAATTGTAAATCTATGACATTGATAAGTGCAGTTATGTCGTGCTGTATAGCGCAAAGCTGTAATTGTCTTAAATGAATATCTGTTAGTAAAGAATTCAATATGATTGGTTTGCAACTGTATTTGGAGTACATTTTAATTTTTTTATTGTGTAGTCTAAACCCCTTCCCCTTGAAGCTAAGCATTTATTTGTGCCTTCTTTCTTTATTTGTGTTCCATCCGGAAAGAAGCGCGTGAGACCAGGTTCCAAACAACAACTCTTTATTTCAAACCACTAGGTAAAGAAACAGAACATAGCCCAAGCCGCAACAGCCTTTATATAGCGGATAGCCTGCCGGCTTGTGGCCAATGACAGTTATTTAATTCTTCCCGCCGTTTGGCAGTTTCCCGAATTGGTTCCTAGCAAACCAATCTGTAAATGGTCTTTTCAGCCAATCAGAATGAAGTACTTGGAACCTACCAAGTTCCATACAGAACACCCC
>BHFT01021254.1:0-10018 GCA_004320025.1 Laticauda laticaudata
GAAGATGAGCCGTTGCCTGAAGCTATCAATGTACATGAACTTTAAGTCAGCATTGACCATGGGGCGAAGAGGAACGATGCTGAAGAAAGCCCTTGTAGGTTGAAATAAATGCGGACCCTGACTTGCGCTTGGTGGCTTTGCAGGCCACGTGCTTGCGCATCTCATAGCTCCAACAGTGGGCAAGTCCACCTCTATACATACTGCCCTTGCAACGTTCTTCCAGCCTTTCTTACAGTGGAGGGCACTGGAGGAGCTCCTCCATGTATTCTTCCAATGATGGCCTGCACCCAATTCTCTGCCACAATGCTGATGGTTGTGTGGGCCACCCTCCAGCTGTACTGCATGCTCCTGCTAGGTGGTCCCTGAGGCCAGGTGGGTGCAGATGTCAGTCCCACCTTGAGTCCAGGGTCCAGGCTGCGGCCGGAAGTTGGTTGTTTGCCTGGTCAAACCTGAGTGTCAGCCGGCTGCCACAACTTCGTCAAACAGGCTGGAGCATCCATCCCATGAAGTTTCTGGAAATGCCATGAGTGTCTTCGTTCCTGAGCTCCCACCATCAGCTTCTTTGTAACAGTACGTATTCTGCTCTTCTTGGCCGATCCCATCTCGGACCCAGACGCTTCTTGGCCGCCTTCTTTTTCTTCCCGTAGTAGAGTCCACAGAGGCCTGTAGATGGCTTCGCACTGTTGCAGAACAATGGTGGCTGCCAAAAGGACTTTGTTACGAATCCATGGTGGACATGACTGGCATGCTGTGAAGAGGAAGAGTCAGATGAAGGCTGCAGCAGGTCTGCGAACGCTAGGCTAGCTGGGGCTGAGAAAGTGAGATCCAGCCATGAGTTGCTCCCCCTTTTTAATAGGCAGCTATAGTTCCATATGTGTCCCTTTGGCAATCCTCATAGGCAGATCCTCTAAGAACATCCTTATATATCGAGATAGGTCCCTTCTGTGAACGTTCTTTTCCGTTATTACAATGCCTTTCTTTGCGAGCTGCAAAATCCGCTATTCATCCTTTCTCCATCCGTTCTGCATCCATTCTGCACCGTTCTGGCATCATTCTGCATCCGTTCCACATCCGTTCCGCTGTCCTCCCTGCATCCGTTTACTGCTGGAGCGGATCGAGTTACGCAGATGCGCTAGCGGATGCCTAAGAGAATTGCGGATGCGTAACGGATGCAGAAACGGATGCAGTGGAGTGCCTGCGGGTGCAGAATGGATGAATTGGATACATTATTCGTGCCAAGTTGCTTGAGCAGCTCAAAACCCTTGCTGAGCGGATGAAACGTCAATAATGGGATTGCTGGAACGGATAGAAAGGAAAGCAAAACGGAGGCAGTGAGTACAAACGGAAGCATCGCGGTTAACCCAATGGATAGGGCAAGTGTTTTTCTCCGTTTTACAATCCTCTTCCATCAGCTCTGGTGCAGTGTGCACAGGGGCTTAAAACAATGGATGTGTAACTTCGATTAAAAGTGTGAAGTTCATTAAAAACAATTAAGAAGATATTTGGTAGAAACACTGCTTTATGTCTGTAGAAAGGAGTAGAAAAGAAACATTACAGTGATATCTTGAGATAAATCTTGAAGGTTATCCATTCCCCCAAAAAAAGGGCGTATTGTGTCTCTCCCACGACCCTCGATCCGACCACCTGGTTAGCAGGTATGTAAACACGAGTAAAAGCTCGTCTAAATGGAAATTTCTGCTGACCACATTCCTAGTTGTATAACTAAATAGCGCTGAAGTGAATGGGATTCGAACATGATTATGATATGTTTGGACTGCCAGAAAAAGAGGTAACATCTTTTGGCTTAGAATTTGGAGCTGTGGGGAAAAATGGGCAGTGGTTAGGCCAAAATCACATTTGTGATTAAAGGCCACTCCGCTTTCCCACTGACTTGGCAAGAATTGAGCTATGGAATGCCAAGGATAAAGGGACAGGAGCCTCCCAAGGTCTGGAAATGATATTTAATGGTTATGTTGGCATTAAAGTGTCTGTGTGTAATTATTTTCATAAGTCTTCTTGCAGGATGGTGAACTATAACACCAATTTGTTGTTTAGAGAATTGGGCCTGTTGGATGTGAAAAGTCTGAAATAATGGATTGATTTAAATGGATGAAATGAATTTTATGTGAATATTGGTTTCAAAACATCTGATTGTAGTACAAATGGGAGTGTGTAGATAAGCCCCGAGCTCATAAGGAAGCAGTGTTTCACTCAGACCTTTTTGTGCTGACCACACCACCACATCCACCCCCGAGAAGGATTTTCCTTGCAAGGTTTCGTGGTTGTTGTTGGGTAATTGTTGTAGGATAAAAACACAGGTAGGAAAAGGTTATTCATTGGAAAATACATAGTGATTTTACTAAAGCTAGAGAGAGAGGGAGAAATGGAGAAAAGTATTTGTTAAGAATGGAGAAAGGGAGGAAACACTTTCTGTGAGTTTGAATATATTTTCTTCCCTCTACTCCCCTCTGTCACCCCTTTACCAAGGACTTTTGCCTTGAAAGAAAATAACTGGAAAATGGTGGGGGTGAAGTCTGCCTGCTGCTCGTTAGTACATTTATCCCCTTTTCGTCTGCTGAGAGAGAGGAGGGTACAAAGACTTGCCTCCTCAGCATTGTGAACATGGCAGCTATGCTGATATATTGTACTTTCTTTTCCTGCTCTGAAGTTTTGTGCATTTTTTGATTCTTAGTGGGACTCCAGAATAATATTTCAGAACCAGTACCCAAATAACTTCAATTAGATGGTTGCTTTATTTCTGGAAGTTTTTTTTATACCTTTTGTTTTTATGTCTGTGCATTTTGAATAAATCCTATGCGTATATTGCGTTTTTAAAAAAAAATAGAGAATTGAGTTAGAAAAGTACAATATGTAGCAAGAGGGATAAAATTTAAGACATGGATTAATGAAACGTAGTAGGACGAAGGAGTTGAGGGAGATTCTGGATTGCCTAGAACAGTCCTAGCCAACCGCAGCTTCCGAGCCGCATGTGGCTCTATTGCCCGGTTTTTATGCGCTCTTACGTTTATGTTGAATTTTTGTGTTTGGTGTGTTTTTTACGTACGTGCATACAGCGCGCGATGAGCGTTGAGCAAATTATGACTGGAGGGAAACTCGTTGAAATCGGTGTGTAGGCGCCTACCAAATTCACTGCAAGATATGGCAGGGAAAAAACTGCACAAAAAAAACGAAGAATATGAAGATGAACACAGGACGTTTTTAAAAGAGCTGGGAGAGTTCATTATTTATTTTTTAACGTATGGCAAGCCATTTCTTGCCTTAAATGGTCCTGTCACCTTGCCCTAACGGATCGCAAACGTTGTAAAAGGACACAGCGGACAAGGAAAATGTCCATCCATTGTATCACTCTCAAAAAGGGGCAAAATTTGCATAAACAGAGTGGATAACACAGAAAGGAATGGACGGGGGAGGACACAGAGCGGATGGAAAGCGGACTCTGTGAACGGAAGCCTAGCGGATGGAAGCGGATGGAGCGGATGCAGAGCGGATGTGTAAGGATGCAGAGTGGATGCGATAGAGGATGCAGAGCGGATTGCAGAGCGGATGCGAAGAGGATGCAGAGCACGCATGCGTAGCAGATGCAGAGCTGGATGCAAGGCAGGATGGCAGAGCGGATGCAGGAGCAGATGCGCAAGAGCAGATGCAGAGCGGATGCAGAGTTGGATGTGTTAGCGGATGACGATGGATGCGTAGCTACATCCGCTTCATCGCTTCTCCGTCCGTTCGCTCCTCCCTTGCATCGTTTACCGCTGGAACGGGAGGCGATGTTATCGCAGATTGCGCAGCGGATGCACTAAGCTGATATATGTGATTGCATAACGGATGCAGAATGGATGTCCCCATTATGCCTAGCGGATTGCAGAATGGAGCGCATGGATCACATTTCCGCTCAATAAGTTTGAGCAGCTCAAAACCTTCTTTGAGCAGATGACAATGTCAATAGACAGATGCGGGCGGATAATAGGAAGTAAAACGGCAGGGCATGAGCGTATCAGAACGGAAGGCATCGCTGGTTAACCAATGGATGCAAGTATTTTTCTCAGCGTTTGAACATCCTCTTTCCAGCACGTTCGGCTACAGTGTTACAGGGCTGTATATGTCAGCACATTGGCGCATTTCAAGGCTTCAAATCTCGCGGCACTTCAGTTCACTCCATGCTACATCGACCAGGAATTTCATCAAGGACCACTGAACTTCCACCAAGCACAGTTGGTCACTTTGAAAGGTCACGCAGAAAAGTCAGACCACAGTGTTTCCAATCAATATATGCCAATGAAAAGTACCCAAATGTCAAACGGGACTGCCGCTTAGAGTATACTGTGCAATGTTTGGGTCAACATATGTCTGCGAGTCTTGTTTTCTTACCCTGAAAATGTTGAAATCCAAACCATCGCTCGTTCATGACAGACACCACTATGTGGAAGGAATTGCTCACGCAGCCGCAAAAACTGCCACTCAATTAGACCACCAGAATTATGACAACAAGGATTGTTTGAGGGCAAGGAATGCGCAGGACAGTTCCACGACGCAACATGGCCAGGGAAAAAGAGAAAAAATGCTATTGTACATCTATAGGGGTAATCGTTTTTCTATTCAAAGTGACACCATTATTCATAATAATGTAAAGAAAACAATATATTTTACTAGTGAAAGCAAATTATTTTAATACTTTTTAAAAGTTTTAAAAACTACGAGACTGCCTAACAAAGCTCGGTCACACAATGGTTATTGCAGTTGTGGATTTGCTAGAGAAACAAAGTACAAAAGTAAAACGTTATATAAAAGTATTAAGTGTTTTTTTAATTGTTTATACAAAGTGGTGACCACTTTGATTGGAAGTCGTGCACTTTGAGTTGAGAAAGTTCATGCACTCTATGCTAGAGTGTATCCTATTGTAAAACAACCCTATATTTCTGATATTGTAGACATACAACTGACTATGAACTGGAGTTGTTTGTGAGACGCATGACCACACAGTGTTCATAATTTGAAAATGGACTGTACCTGAGTGGTCTTAGTTTCTGTCGAAGAGTCATTTTTTTGTCATTATCAATGTTGATGTGTGACATTATTAAAGTAAATCTGGAAGCAGACAGCGTCTTCTGTGTGTAGAAGAGGAGTGAGGGGAAGGGTTGGATATTTCATGTCGTGCCCATGTGTATGATGTGGCTGCTTTGTGTAACACAGTAAAACTTGGCTCTGAGCCCTCGACTGCGTTGGCCTACTCCCTGGCCTATGAATAAAGTATGCATTGATAATGAAACCATTTGATGATTAAATTACTAAAGGGGGGGGGGGAAATAATGGAGGAAAGATGGTTAAACAGAGACAAGAAACATTAATGGTTAGCACAATAGAGTAGTGGGTTTGCAAGGTGATGGTATCTGGAAGAGGAACCCAGAAAGAGGGCAGGACTATAGTAATATTTAAAATCTACATAAACCCAGCCCCTATGAGAAAGTTGTGCTCCCCCGATGAGGCACAGAATTCCCATTTGTTAAAGCCCATATATATTCAATGACGTCTCTCATTTGTATAAAACCTGAACGGTGATTTTTATCACAACAGGCTTAGCTGTTACAGGAATCTTTACATTGATGCTAACATCCAATATAAACCTACCTCAGGACAAATACTCCAGACAAACTCAGCAAAACTGAATGATCAGGTTATTCCTCATCATAGACTGACATTGAATCTGAATCAGCGGTCGTTTTAGCGATATGTGCAAAGTAAAATCCTCGTGCTATAAAAAAGGCCATATGCAGAACAGGAAAATGGTTATGAGAACAGGTATGGGAAAACTACCCACAGCCGACATGGAGTTTGAACACAGTTGTTTTACTTGTTAAAAAAGCAGTCCAAAAACATCATGTCATATATGTTTTTAACCAAGTCACAGAATATTCAGTTATATATTCAGTTCCATGTTTTTTACAGCAGACAAATATCAAACCATAATACAACAAATAATCTTTGATATCAACAGAATATCAACATAAACAAGATTAATCAGTATCAGTCCGTAATCAGGAAGTATCAGTATAAAGAGAGATCATCAGTGCAAAATAGAAAGAGAATTAAACCATGATCTATAACTTCCTCTTATGGCAACTTGTAGCATAATTAACCAATCGGAACACAGCATAATACATTACAGTATTTTTCCTTAAAGCTACAAACATATATATTTGTAGTTTATACATTGTCAACCCAACTACATTATTTACATATACATAACAAGGGTGGCATACAACAATAAAAGAAGCTGAAGTAGCAAAAAGCTGAGAAACCTCTGCTTTAAAGGCTTACAGAGATGACTGCTTAGAAAATAAGGATTTTTCCAAAGTTTTGTCTTTGGAGTTCCCTTCTTTCAGGGGAGTGTTACGTAGGCACCATCACACAAAAGAAACAGGGCAGGAGGGTCTCTCCAACCAAGGAAGCATCTGAGAATGTATGGAGCAAAGCTGCGGTCCTGGCATTAAAAAAGCTCACTTGCCCCTCTTCGCAGTTGATAGAGATGCGGATCCTCAGGTCAGAGCATTCTGACCAAGAGATGGCCTTGTATTTCCCTCCCATTCCCCAATCTGCCACCACATGGTCTCATCAACATTTGTTACGTTCATTGGCTTGCTGGCAACCCCTATAGCCTATTCTGCTGTACCTCCTACAATAACTTCCCAGAAATGTCTCTCTGTTGAGAACTCCTGACAGCCAAGGACACAAGGATAATGTACAAATCTGTTGCAGTCTGAGACAGAATATTTTCCTTAAACTGTCTTAACTCCTTTGAGACTTTTTTGACCTTCAGAAACATCAAGGTGGACAAGATTAGCTGTGACTGGATACAGAATTACATTCTTTATAAGAGAGAAGAAAAGAAGGAAGGAGAAGAACAAGAGCTTCAGCTGCAGGCCTTGTGTGTGTCTTCACCCACAATAGTTTAACTCTATGTCTTCTTGTGTGAATGGAGATCAGCTTCCAAATGCCCCCTCTAAGACTGGAAGACTCTTTTTTTTTTTAAGCACCTAAGCCATTGCCTGGTCAAGACTCCTCCAACTTTATCAATTGTAAGACTTGTGGACTTCAACTATCTGAATTCCCCTGATAGGGCTGCTAGTGTCCAGATCCCCTCTGTACCCTTTTCTCCAAGCACTTGGGCTCTCCCACTCTCTTAGTCCCATCCTCTGTTAACAGCTGGCCTGTTCAGTGCTTCTCTGTGTCAGCCTTCAAGACTTTCTCCCTTTGCTTTGCATCTTTCGGCTGTCATAAGTAACGGGGGCAGGAGGGAAAAGTTGTGGGAAGTGAGCTGGAGGTGTTACAAAGTGGAACTGTATAAACTGGGGGGGGGAGTACATTCTTGCCTCATCACCACCTGGAGATGTCCCCATGATGATATTCACAACTTTTAATTGGAAGAACTGTTTGAACTATGGGGGGTGGGAACATTGCCATTACTTTGTATATGTGATTTACGTGCCCATTTCCTNTTTTCTCTAATTAAAAGAGTCTAAGTATTTCTTTCTTGGATTTTGAATGGAGCACCAGCTGACACTCTGGCCTCTGGTATTCTTGTTCCATTCACTTAGATTGCCTTCACCATCTTCCAGTCTATCTGCCTCCCCTTCAGCTGCCACCAAGCTGCATGCTTTCAGGATCCGTTGATTACCTGTACCGCTCTTGGCTCCTCCACTCAGCTCTTCGCCTCTTGGCTCCACTGTTCAATTCCCTTAGTCTCTAGTCTTCCATGTGGCCACCACTCTGCTGATTGCCCTCCAGCTCTGCCATGCTGGATGGAGAATTCTGGGAACTGAAGTCCACAAGTCTTACAATGGACAAGGCTAAAGATCCCCTGGCCAAGTCCTTCAAACACTTCATAGTGCTCCACTTCTTCTAGCCTCCATGCACAATTCTCTTTAGCTTCCAACTTGCAGATGAAATTAATGGGATTGGGAGTGAAGAGTAGCTGGCTTTACCTCCAGTGACTTGCTGAGACACCCAAGTTGAACAGGGACTGTACCTGGAGCATTAATCCAAAAGATAAAGCAGAGCAAAAGGCTGCCATGTTTCAATTCTGAACTGACAGAGTCAGAAGGATCCCCCAGAGGTAAATTGGGACACACGATGAGATGTGAGGAAGCTCCACCCTTTTCTCTGCAAGCATCAGGGTATCACAGGCATGTACAAAAGGGGAGGATCTTGCCCAGGAAACCTCTGCTTCCATCAGTCTGATGGTCCACAAGATGAAGGCAACCCTGATGCTCCAATTTTGCTATTTGCTTTGACCTGATTTCTCTCCTCCCAAAGATCTGGTCTCTTACCAACTTATAGTTGGGCAATAAAATCAACAGAATTTACAGTATAAGCTAGTAGGTATTTGTTGTTCCTTTCAGTCCCAGGCGATATTTTCCCATTTGCCCAGATATTTCATTCTAAACCAAGATTGACTTCAGTTTTCTAGATTTTGTATAGAACACAACAGAATGGAGTGGAGTGGAGCACAGAAATAGAACAGAACAGAACAACAGCTTTATTGGGCCAAGTGTGTATCAGACACACAAAGAATTTCTCTCTGCTGCATAAGCCCACTAAGCTCATGATTGTACAATATTAAAGGAAAATAATATAGTTCATAAATCATAACATCATTAAGTTTACAAATCACCATAGTCTTTAAGGTATCTAATCCTATATTTTTCTTTTTTGTTACTCTATCATGTTTCTACTTAATGTTTATTGTTGGCATCCACGAGTTTAAAATAGCAAGTGACTGAGATTCATTATAACTCAATATTTACCTTCCTGGTAAAATTAAAGTCCACTTGCCAGAATAGTACTGGGGAAGAAACAAGGAGAGATTTCCAGCATCTCATCTACTATTGGATATTGGCAGCCCCAGAAGGCCTTCATCCTACGATGAGTCACAGTTTTGTTTCTCTTGCGACTCAAATCAGGAAATAAAGGAATATGGAAAGCTAGCAAAGCCGAATATATCATGTGGTGGCGGTATATATTCCATTCAGGGTATAAATATATTTTACTATATATATTACCATATAAGGGCAATTTTCAAACTATTTGTTGTAGGTGAAGTGTACCAGCCCACCGCAATAAAAAGTGATTGTATGAATGGTACTCCTTACTTAGACTTCTTGGGAGCTCCTGAGTCACGTGATCAAAATTCGGCGCATTGCGCGAACCAGCCTTTATTTTACGATGTTTGCAGCCTCCTCCTGGTTCTGGATTGTACCTCTCAGCCTTCCTGCGGTGAAGCCTTCTGACAGGCAAAGTCAATGCGGGAAGCCCAGATTCAATTTATTGCACCATATTTAGTTAGATTGCCCATGATGTTTCTGAATTAACTGTGGCTAAGCAAAAATCTGGTTGTAAAATGGGGCACAGCTCACTTAAACAACTGCCTTACCTTAGCCTACAGAAATTTTGGAGTCGCTGGGATTTTGGATCACTACTTGGAGGGAAAAAAATTTGATAAAGTCAAGAACTACCGTGGTATATAGATCCATATATACTAGTGCGAAAACTTAATTCTGCTTCCCCAGCTAATCAGTGTGCATCATAGATCTTTGTATCCTTGGCGATACAAAGTATACAGGTCTAGCTCTTCATCTTCAAATCACAACAGCTAGCCAACAATTTATGTACAAGTTGGAGGACAGGAATTTGCGCTTCCCCAACGACTACCTGCTTTCAGAGGTCACCATAAGTGAGGATCACTGCCCACCGTCATGACATATGAAACCCAATCATCAAGCATTCAAAAATAAATCACATTGTGTTTGTAGGGATGCATACAAGGGTCATATATGGGTGCTTGGAAAACGGTCCTAAATACACTTTTATTCACTGAACATTCAACTGTGAACAGTCACTACAGTGAAACTGTGTCTAATTTGCAGGTACTACCTGTAAATCTTAGTTCTAACTTTTAGTCTAAAATAGCTTAATGATCAGGGATAGCATATCTTTTAATGGGTTC